>OX328016.1:8981566-9029066 GCA_946811545.1 Netelia fuscicornis
AGCAGCGCATTTAATTAAACGCGTCGAGAGCTTTTCTCTATCGTAGCGCACACGTAGCGGTAATTCTCAAACCTTCGCGCTCGTTCCCGAGTTGCTAAGGATTTAGCCCACGGTGAAGAACTGGGATCGTTTTGACGAGTTGGAATTCACCCCTATGAGCAGGGTATTGTGCTACTTTGACTCACCTGAAACAGAAAACAATTCAATTTCTAATCAACCGCGACAGAGAGTAAACAAATGGTACAAGCTCGATTTATTTAGAATAATTGTTTGGCACATTTTTAATTGACTCGTTCGCCAATCTACAAAAGTTTACACGATAAAATAAACAAAAATAAAAACTAAGTGACACGTGATCCTTAGGGTGGCGGGAGGGGGGGGGGGGGGGTAAATTATGAGAAAATTGATTGTTTTCACAACCTTGATAGATGAATCAACCGATCATCTATTTTAATCATACGACAAAAAAAAATTCAAACTCAGATTGAACTCGTACATGACAAATGTAAGTGGCGCATTATTTAGGGCATTATTTATCCTACCCTCGTCTCCTCTGGTGCGACAAGCACCATGCCTTTCTTTCACACCAAAACGACAAAAATATAGGACGGTGAAAGATTTGAGTCTCGCGATTTGACAACGATCTCGACAGACAACGATGAAGGAAATTTCTTTTTTTCTTCTCTCCCATTACGTAAAACAGATCGTGGTATATCGTGTCATTATATCGGGCTCCTGGTGCCCAAAACCTCGGAAACGCATTTTTGTACGAGCTTATACATCTATATATACATATATATAAAGTTTTATGTGTTGGTGCAAAATGCGCTCGAACGAATTATCATTTGTGAAGAAGTCTTGGACGCGTCGTGTGTGCTCACGTCGGCAACGAGCGCACAAACGCACACGAACGTACTATACACTCGTTTCGTACTTGCGATTAATCGCACAGATTATAATTCAGACCGGGGGCGCACGTAACGACGCGTTCATTAAAATCAGATTTATACCCGGATGAAATTTTTGCGCGCTCGATGGCTTCTCCTCGGGATTTCGCAAGTGGCCGGACGTACTCGTGGCCACCGCCACCACTGACGTGAATCCTCGGCCGCGAGAGACTCACGAGTATAATACCAACCACCGGCCGACGTATCGTCGCCGCGGCTGTGAAAAGACGCACGGGATGGACGGTAACCCGCAGGGCAATTTAGTCGCGAACGCTCCAAAGAGGGATAAACGACACGAAACATTGGGGAGGAAATAAAAGGATTAAAACGCGAATGAGAAAAAGTGTCCCGAGTACCGAACGTCGGAGACGAAAATTGAAAAAAAAACGTAACGTTTTCCTTTTTTTCTTTTTTTATAATTGAATTATTATTCGAGAATTCTACAAATTTTATAGATAAAAATTGAATAAATCTCGCCTCGATCTCATATTTTGTTAAGAACGTATGAAATGATTCGTTTGCGTTCAAAGTGAGTGAATTAATTCATACATTCAATGTTTCTAATTGCCAAAATATAAATAAATTCTAAATTTATTCATTTTATATCACGAATAATTTTCATTTTGCGCAGTTATAATTAATCAACGTTTTTATTCTCATGAGGAGACTCTCGGCACTGTCGAAGAGAAGCATTTATTGGTAAAAGTCGCGAGGGCGAGGCTTTCGGTAAAATGATAATTATTTTTAATGCTCGGAACGATGCATCGAATGCCACAAGAGTGGTTACGATAATATGTAATACGAAAGGAAAAAAAGAGAAAAATGGGGAGAAAAAAAGAAGAAAAAAAAAGATCCGAGTATTAGCGGTCGGTTCACCGCGATATCGCAGAAATATGGAAATTGTACGTCGCGATAAGAAAAAAAAAGAAAAAGAAAAAACGGACGTGACGTTGGACGTCGGTGGTGGTGATGGTGATGTTGGAAGCCGCGCCTTTGGAGCAAGGCGACACGCCTATATATAGCGGCTCGACCTCTCTCGCACATTCGCGAAACGATAAAGCCACTTTCCTCGTGGATATTAAGTAACATTAGGCTATTATTCCCATAGTCCGGAGACTCGTTGCTCCTGTGATCGCCACGTCGAAAAGAAAAATTGGTCCGGTGGTAGGGGTTGCGGTATTGCCCAACCCCTCTTTGGCAAATTGACCGAGCATGTGTTCGTTTTACATGCCCTTCGACAATCGTGTTTGATCCATCACTGATTTATTTAGTACGTGCGAGTACTGTTTTACACGATTTTATTTCCAAATAATGTTCTGTTTTTTTTTTTTGCACAACATTATTCATTTTTGATAAATTGTAACTAATTCCGAACGTACGAATTTCTTTACGCTCGCTTCTCCTTCGTACGAAAATCCGTTCGCAGTTCTTGGTAAAGATTAGTCAGAATTCAGTTGACGAAGAGGGCGGGACTAATAATTATGTCAAATGATACAAAAGTATTGTACAACGAAGATTCTTAGTCACGCGTCGCTTAGTCATACGAGTGTCCCGTGCATAGTTTTCTAAACACGACCACCATTCCCGGTTATTTAAAGCTCTAATCATAGATCATATCGTCTCATAGTCTTGCTGACGTTTGTTAGACTCTGTTACGAGGTATGTTTCATTTCTAAAACTCCCACACTTTGTAACAGTAACATTGTTAAGCGTGAGACGCGAACTGAGGCGTAGCGACGATCACAACAAGATGGCCGGCGCGCTACCGACTGACAAAATGGCCGCCGCGAGGCCTCTAGCGGTGGAACGACGAAGTAGCCACGCGTCTCGATGAAGCAGGCACGTATGTGATTCTCGCGGCACGCATGCACACTCTTATCCGATAGATGGCGTCGCGAAACGCGCCATTACGTGTAGCCGCGCGATTCCCATTCCAGTATTTTTTTGTTTAATCGCCGAGCTATCTACCGTGCCAGAAAAGAAAACAGTCGCCGGACAACTTTGAGGACATAAGATGAGAGAAATACAGAAATAGCGAGGGGGATGGGACGGGTAACATTCGGGAGAGAGAGTGTTGAGTGTGGCAGGTGGCACGGGGTCCCTACAATAGTTTGAATATTCATCGAATTCAGCTTTATCGATCGCTTATTATCGAGGCGTGCTTTAATTGACTTTGGATTCCCTCATTAGTGCTAATGGCTCAATTCTCCGCTGGAGATTCGGACGGCATTCATCGTCCTCGACGAATACACGAAACATTAAGCGTCCTGCGAATGGTTATACATAGTATTATAACGCCGTAAGATAGTCGTCGTACAGTAAGAGCTAGAATCGCGACAAGTCGACGGAAATTACCAAAACGGCCATTGGCAAAAGCTGACGATGTCGAAGGGAAAAAAATCACCTCGCGATTTCTGCTTACCCTCTTTCTCTCGGTGCAAAATAAATTAAGCCAATGGACCAATGACAATTTATCGACAGTCTCCTTTTTCTTTAAGATTCGAAAAAAATCAAACTAATCTGAAAAAAATTTCTTTCCTTTTCTCAATTATTTTGTGTTAATTACCCAGGCTTAAAACTCCGCCACTCGATAATGAATACGATATATACCTACCCTTCGAGGATTCCGGGTATGGGATATTCATTATACGTATGACGATGGAAAAGCGTGAGAAGGGCGCGCGAAATGCTTGAATAATCGCCCGTATCTTTCTTTTTTTCCCGTGTCTCGCACACGCGCGTGAGTCGAAAGTGATCATCGCAACAAACTGGCCGAGGCAAACTTTCGTTCTTTATTGGCGAAGGTCTCGATCCTTGATCGCGCCGCAATGATTTCTGCCGTTAAAGGCCCGCGGGCTCATCGAGAGTCGCGCGCGCGTCCCAGACGCGTATATGATATACGCACGCGATCGGAAGCGCTTGATTCTCTCAAGATATATATATATATAGATCTTTAAGAATTGACTATACATATATATAGCTCTTTCTCGATTCATGCTTTCTCGTACTATTGGATGCTTATCAAAGATTTCTTCTCGTTCTTGAGCGATCTTCGTGCGCGCGCGGCGATGTGCGATCGTCATCTCGATGACACTGATCGTTGACAGGGGCGTGCGAGATGCGCACGAGACTTTTGCTCGCGCGCTTATCCTTTACGTCGCCAAGTAAAAGGCCATTAAACGAACGATGGCGAAACGATAGGCTGCCGGATTACTGAAAGCTGTTCCAACCGAGATTTTATACGGGAGCCGATGCGAGATTGTTGGGAATTATCGGAGTGGCCTCTTGAGATCGAAACAACAAAATTGCCAATATTATTAAATTATACTTTTGGAATAAAATTTTGGAATAAAATACTTTTGGAAATATTTTTACGTTATTTTTACGTAAAAAAATAATATATTAATAAATTTAATAATTATTTATTGTTACATTACTTCATCTCGATATTTTGGGAGCGATAAGAACGATCGATAATTTCATTCGAGCGATCATTTCGATACAAACAAAAAACAACGAAAATGGAATATTGTATATTCCATTATACTTGTCCATTATTTCCTCCTCCATTTTCGCTCTTTCCTGTAATTTCGCATTGAAAATTGTATCTCCGCGTACCGAAGAGACGTACGCGTACCGAAGAGACACACGCATTATTCTCGTCCCAATCAATTCGAAAATTGAGCGTAACCAGCGCCATTACAGGATCCATAACGTGTAACTTCATTTGATTCTCGCGCGGACGTTTCCACATCGCTTTATAGTTCTCGTTCCCCGTCTCTTTTTATTCTCTCGTTTCGATACATGGAATTGTGGAGTATTAAGCGATTACGCGCCTCAAGTCACTGGTTCCGACTCGCACGAATGGAATATAAAGTACTCGAGACGAATAGGTAAAGTCAGTGTCGAATGATCGAAAATTAACATTATCATTCACTTTGGGCCAGAAACGGAACGCCATTCGTATAAAATAAGTATTAACAAAATAAAAATTAATATAACGATACCGAAATCGTCCTTGAAAACGTGACACTTATCGATAGGCGATCGAAAAAATATTTCCCAGCTAGAAAAATTCAATTCGAATGAAATCAAATAATTCGCAACGATCGATCGGCGCAACAATTTTATCGATTTATTGACTTAATAGTGATTTTAAAAATTCTCGTAGAATTTTTAGATTCAAATTTCCAAAAGAAATCACCCATAAGTGGGCCAATATTATCAAGTTTTTCGCCCAATCGAATTTTTATAAATGTCGATAGAACCGTTGAGGCACGAATTCATAAAATAAAGTAATTACATTCTCGATTTCCTCTTTAAAAATTCGTCCTTCTATTCGGACCTTAGTCCCACAAAGTGGATCGATACATAAACGATTAATCTGGCGTAAAATGATTTTGGACCACATCTTCATCATTGAACTTGGATTCTCAACCCCTAATCAACGGAAGCAAGCGAGTGAGAGAGAGAGAGAGAGAGAGAGAGAGAGAGAGAGAGAGAGAGAGGGAGAGAGATAGACAGACAGACAGACAGACAGAATGTTGTTGAAGCCTCTTGTATACGAATATATGCATATGAAGCCGGTAGAGGGCGTTGCATACGCGCCGATGTATATATACGCGCGGCATCGGTGCCCGCAATCGGTATACACGTCGTCCCCCTGGTGGCGAGCCGATGGCTGATTCTTACAAATTCAAGAGTTAGTTCGGGCTCAACTCCGTACTGAACCCGGGCCCCCGGTGAGCAGACGTGTAATCTTCGGAGCTAGCCACTGGGCGGGGTAATGATACAGGGGGCCTCGATGGAGAAGCCGGTAGTGGGGTTACACATGCATAAACCACATGTACGAGCTTTAAGCTGTACTACGCACTCTATACGTCTATATACTCACACACCCATATATATACAATATATATATATCAACATATGTAGACACACATATATATATATATATATATATTATTTATAAATTTATTATTATTAATATATATTATAATTTATATTATATTATTATTATTAAATTTATTTATAATTAAATTGAATAATAATAATAATAATAAATATAAATATAAATTTATTTATAAATAAATTTAATAATAATAATAATAAATATAAATATAAATTTATTTATAAATAAATTTAATAATAATAATAATAAATATAAATATAAATTTGTTTATAAATAAATTTAATAATAATAATAATAAATATAAATACAAATTTATATTTATATTTATAAATTTGTTTATAAATAAATTCCTTCGACCGTAGCTGCAGACTCTCTTACTTATCCGCTACGTCGATCGTGTCTCATCTCGACGGGAAATGACGAGTGTACTTTCGCATACTATTTTCACTGATCGTACGTACATTTTTTAATTCAACGATACGTGGACGTAGGTGTGCTAAGATTCGTAATGCTTATGAATGTTTTATAAGTCGTTTTTAAACTCGTAATCTTTAATTCGGGAAAAACCCTTGTATTGAAATCCAATCGTGTTCGACTAGACCGTACCACCTTGCTTACTGGAGAATCGTGACGAGTACGAACGGGACGTAAGGTGTACGTATAAGATCGAAAATTATTTTACGAGGAAACGAGTACGAATCGCACGGATCGACGCGGATTATAGCTTTTTCTGTTGTTTTTTTTTTGTTTTTAATATTGAAATTAATTTGTGTTTATTATTTTTTCATAATGAATATTTATATTTTGTAATCAATTTTTGTTCCTTCGATCGAGCGTAATTTGAATGCATTACGTTCTTTTTTTTTCTTTTAGAATGAATATTCTTGTCTCAATTTGAGAATAATTTGGATTAATTATTGGCTCGTTTATGAATATTTATATTTTGAAAATAAATTGGCCGTGATTAATTACCCGGAGGATTATTCTTAATGAAATATGGACAGTAGTAATTTTCGCATGGGCCACGCGAAGAGCCCGGATATTGCGGGTATAATTGACATAATGTTTCTGTTCAAAGTTAAGAAGAAAAAAAAAAAGAAAAAAATCTCGGACATACCGCGCGAACGAGAACTCTCAATTGTTCCAGCCGAAATTTGAATTCTCGTTGAATTTTTTTTTTTTTTACGAAAGGCTTGTTTTCCGATGCGAACGAAGTACCGATGTTCCGGACATTAGCCCGAATATTGTTTCTCGCGCTTACATATATATACATAATCGCGTATCCGGCGAATCGCATTCGTTGGTTTCTCGCTGCGCTCGATTAATATTAGACGTTGCGAAAAAATTCTCAAAGTCGTTTGCATGCGATCCGGCGAATTCGATCGAGGGGAGTTGAGAATTTCGGGTGCTATAATTCGGGCCGGGCATGAGCAATATCGGCGAGAGGGCATCATTCAACAGAAGCAGAAACAACGAAAGGGGGCGAAAACGCGAAACGAGAGGGCGCGAAAGTGAGCGTTTCGGAATATACCGAGGAAAGATATAATGAGGCCTACACGCTTCAGGATTCCGGATACCCTGTGTTTACTAGAGGGTGGATTATAAAACGACGCCCATCTTCGACCCTTATTTCTTCGGATATCTTCCTTTCTCTCTCTCTCTCTCTCTCTCTCTCTCTCTCTCTCCCTCTCTCTCTCTCTCTCTCTCTCTCTCTCTCTCTCTCTCTGGGTCTCTCTCCATCCTTCTTTTATATTAGTACACACGTTGTGAGATCGAGAGCATTCTGCAGAAAAAACATATGCAAATTTCGTTGTGCCTGCGTATCCTCCAAGCTGAGGGTGTGTATGCCTGCATAAAACGATGGGAAAACGGACGAGAGATAACAACAATTATTGGATCGGAGAAGCAAGCAGCGCCCGAATTTTAAAGTTCTCTAGAGATCAACGAATTTCTAGCCTGTTGTTTAAGGGTTAATTTTTTTAATTTTTCGAGCTGTTTTTTGTATGGATTTAATTTTATTCCAGGTTTACTTTGTGCGAAAAATGTTTGTAGTTTGTGTTTCTTGAAATGTTTCGAACGTGTTCGCGTGGCGAATTTTTCTATGGGTAGAGAGACAGGGACTCGATACAACGTCGAGTCGAAGAAAGAGAGAATCGCGGCGTCCAGGAGAGAGAGCCATTAATTAATCAATTTGGCGGACGCGCGGTTATTAAGTAATAATTACAGAGGCGAACGGACGAACGAACGGATGAACGTGTTGTAAACACTGGTCGTTCGTTCGTTACTCGACGCGGACGTATGTGGAGCGAAACCAACGAGGAAAGCGGACGTGCGCGATGAGAAGTCGACAGATATCGGAGTTGATGAGGAACAGCCTCGACACATATCGTTCTCGTTGGCAAAATGAGAATGGAAGAAAGGAAGAGAGGAAAATAAGAAAAAGGTAAAAGAAAAATTTTCTATCGATTTTTTACGACCACCTCGAAAATTTTTGACACTTCGTGACTTTGTAACGTTAATTAAAATGTATCGCTGTAATTTGCCGCGATTTATTGTTTTACCGTTTCGAAAATATCGCCATTGTTTTCGAATCAAGATTGTTCGAAAAATATACGCCGCGAGGAAAAAAATTGCAGGAGATAAAAATGATATATTAGAAATAGAAATTTAATTTTTAGGTGAAACACTTTCGAAATGTTCGTCCTCCGATATACAGACATGAAATCGTAAATATTAAGAGCAAACAATCGTAGACGATTGTACGAAAAACTTTTTTTTTAATTGCTAACAAATCAAGAAATTAGATTAATAAAGAATAATTGAATTAAATAAAAATAAATTAATTAATAAAATTAAATAAAGAAATGAAATTAATTCTATTAAATAAAATTGTGCAATCGTCCCTAAATCACTCGATGTTATAATTAAATTTTCAAGATCATCGAGTATGAGATTACACAGTAGGACACTAAAAATCTCCACGCTTTATAATATCGAACTCAAGATTGAAACTGAAAAAAGGGCGAAAAAATAAATTTTGATCAAAAGAGAAATAAGGGTCCGCGGATAGGAAAAGAGTGAACGAGAAATCACGCTTCGACGAATCGAGACAATGAGGACGATATTCCAATGCTTTTATAGGGAGAAAGAGAGAGAGAGAGAAAGAGAGATGAAGACGACACTCTCTGCGGGAATCGAGCGTCCGAATAGTATGCGCTCGCGTGGGCAGCCAAACAAATCGTGGCTAATAAGCGGTTGATGCATGGCGACCGCGCTATATATATGTACATAGTAGGACTTGGAGGGGCGCCAATACATAAAAATAAGATAAATTTTCCTCGCTCCAACGGTGATGAATGGCGGGATGAATTATTGAATAGTTAAACACACAGCGGCATGCCGGCAGCGTCCACTCGAGAAAGGCAGCGACAGAAGAAGAAGAAGAAGAAGAAATGAAGAAGAAGAAGAAGAAGAAGGAGGAGGAGAAGAAGAAGAAGAAGAAGAAGAAGAAGAAGAAGAAGAAAGAGAATGGACCATGTTCCAGAGGTCGAAGGATATCCCAGGACGAAAAGCTTTCGACGTATCCCTCGGTCTGTTTCGCGAGTTTTTTTAGTTCCCACCTTCTCCCTAAAGCCGTCCTTGTCACCACGCCCAAGCCCCCTTCGATTACTCCGAATAAAAGTAACAATCCTTACATCCGCCATTTTCCTCGACTAGAAAGAGAACACGAAACAAATCCATCGCAACGCGTCGATTGTGAGAGTACAACGAGAACGAAAAACGAAGAAAAATGGGCGCGAAAATGCTACCCGTCGTAAAAACAACGCGTGAACTGTTTACGCTTCGCGAAAGCCTCTCATTACGCTCTTTGTGAAAGTGTTAAGAAGACCGGATAATGGGAACAGGAGTAGAGATAATATTTTTTCCATTCATGCGCGCGCGCGGATGAAACTACGCTCGTGCTGTAATAGCGGTTGGAGAACGTTAAGGGAACCCATATATTCCATATACACATATATACATATAATATAATATATATATATATATAGATGTATCGTATACAACTACGGCGTACATGAGCGGCGAAGTAATAAACGAGTCACGGTCGAATGGGGCGCCTAATTTTTTACTACCCTGTTAAACCGGTGACTCGAGGCCCGAATCTCTATATGCAAGGTGAAGACGACCGGGGTAATACGGGATACAGCCACGTTAGGTACGAGCCACGCCAATCTGGAGCTTTTGTACGGTTTAAAAAAAACAAAAGAAAAATTAGCTCGAAACATACAACGGAAGCTTCTACTTGCGTAAACTAAATGGCAGCTACGTACGATTGTCATTTGTGGGAGAAAAGAAACGTGGAGTGAGAATAAAATGGTTGACGAACGAACCGACAAGGTCGATTTTGTACGGTTTTAAAAAAACAAAACAAAAAATAGCTCGAAACATATAACGGAAGCTTCTACTTGCGTAAACTAGATGGCAGCTACGTACGATTGTCATTTGTGGGAGAAAAGAAACGTGGAGTGAGAATAAAATGATTGACGAACGAAACGACAAAGTCGATTTTGTACGGTTTTAAAAAAACAAAACAAATTTAGCTCGAAACATACAACGGAAGCTTCTACTTGCGTAAACTAGATGGCAGCTACGTACGATTGTCATTTGTGGGAGAAAAGAAACGTGGAATGAGAATAAAATGGTTGACGAGCAAAACGACAAGGTCGATCATTGCTTTCGATGGAATTGATACGTTAATCGATTCATTTTTTAATTAGTTACGAATCGATTGATCGATTGTTCGAGCTCAAACGATTAGTTGATGAGATCAACTTACTTCTCTTCATCGAAGGACAAATATTTCAGGATTTTCGATGATACGACGTAGTTTTTTGGAGTTTAATCGATCGAAGCTAAAGTGTGTTTTTAATTTTGTCTTCGTAACTACTTTCTTGCAACCCTTTTCATCTTTTAACCTTTCTTCCGCGAGACTGCCCACCTCGGTTGCCAGTGGAAGACACCAGGCGCCGCTCGCGTCGCAGACGAGAGTCCCCGTGCTCGCTCTTCTCGGTAGAGAGATGAAGAAGTGCAACGCTGGTGCTGGATTCTCGATCGCTGCGGCACCCTTTCGTTCCTTCCCGGCATAAATTCTCCGAGCCTCGCGCGCGTTCGGCTCGTTATGGCTCTATCCAACAGTGAGATATGTTCCAACAGCCTCTTTCTCTCTCTCACACACACACATACAGAGATATAACCTCTCTTTCTCTCTCACGATGCTCCACGAACCTGTGGCGCGCGACTGGCCATTGGAACTCAGGTACAAAGTTAGTAGTCGTCCCAGTCGTTGACACTGTACCAGCAATGATAACTTTGCCACAGAATTTTCAAATAAATTTTCAAGCCAATGAAAATTGAAATAAAAATTTTGTCACCTTTCGTATAAAACTTGTCAAATTTTCGATAACAAAAATGAATTATCACGTTGCAATTTGTAAATTCGACGATTCCTCAAGCATTTTTAAAAAAATTCTTGGCCGAAATATAAATTGAACTTTCGATACGTCCACCTTGACATTTGACCAAAAAAAGAAATATCTTTTTATACGATAAGGGTTATCAATGTCGCGATTGTCAAACCGGAAAAGAATAATCAATGCTGTCGATACTTTGATCGATTAAAAATTTCAAGATTTTTTTAATATACGAAGAAGATTTAAAAAAAAAAAAGGAAGAATTGGTCAAGAGGCTAAAATTACGGGCCTCGTATTTCGCCAAATCTCGACACCGAGAAGATCTTTACGAGTTGTTTATTGGTGTAAAAATCATGTCAAAGCTCGTTAAATTCTCGAGATATATAATTTTTTTTATTTCTGCAACCCGCGTCTGTCTCTATTTTCGGTCCCCGAGTTCGGAGATGCCCTTCCCGATAACGCGAATATGGAACTGCCGAGGATTTTTACATCTCTCGTCTCTCTCTCTCTCTCTCTCCCTTCGTACGTGTGTGTGCGTTGCTCGGCAACGAAAAAATTTACAATGCAAAAATATACTGATACGTATAGAGGGTCAGAGAAAAGAGAGTGTGTCTCGCAGTGCGGTTATAAGGACAGGTTCATCACGAAGTCATAAAGCGGCTTTATAAGGCCATAAGGAAAGAGCCAGTGGCGGCGCGGCCGAGCGAACGGCCAAATACTTAAAGCAGGGACCGCGCGCTTGGCAAACCTCAACAAGCCGTCACAAATTCAAACCTGCGGATTGAGCGTTTGGCTTGGTTTGCGTAGGTTTGCAAGCGCTTGTAGCCGAACCGAGAGTGTCGGTTTTTTTTGTCACAAATCAAAGGGAATTTTCCGCAAACGCTTGCGACGCGTTCACACGTTTGTGCGAGCGCGCATGCGTTTCCGGCATGAGAACTAAATCAGACCCACACTCTGCAAAAACGCCAAAATTTTTGAACTTCGAGGATGACGCGTCTCGCATATAAACATTAGAGTATTTTAGATAAGAAAAAATAAATAAATCGTAACAAAAAATGCGAAAATTTTGAAAAATGTTTTTTTGTCTTAATTTTAAATGAAAATTTGTTTTATTTATTTTTATTTTCAATAGAAGAAAATAAAATTGCTCTTTTATCCGGTGAAACACAAACGTGACGAATCTGGAGAAATCTTACGGAGACGACAGTCGCGAAAATAAAACCTCAGCCTCGGTGAAAGGATATCGAAAACGGGCTTTCCACTTGACTATAAAAATTGAAGCGAATCAATAAAAGAGAAAAAAAAGAAATATTATTTTTTAATCAAAAGCCGCCGTGTCTTAATTTCTGGCATATTCGAAATCGGGACTAGGAATTTTTTAACTTTTAAAAATATTTTATGTCGCCGTAATAAAAATTTATAACGCTCGATGACTGATGAGGTGACGCGAGAACACGTCGTCGAACCGGTATGTCGAATTTACGATGGCCGTTCGAACATGTGTGGAAAGGAAGAAGAAACCAACCAAAAAAATAACAAAAAAACACAAAAAGCCGGACAAAACGGAAAAATATTATTGCGAGAGACACTGTTTGTCGTATAGTCGGAGACGAGACGCAGTTGTAAAAGTATCATTATTTCCCCGCAGGCTCGTACCTAGTGTGTGTTTTTTTATCGATGGTCGTAAAGAATTCGCTTCGATGTAAATCTTGATTTCGATTTTTGTTTCGTTTTTTTGCATTCGTTTATCGAAGAAAGACAAAATGGGGGGAGGGTACGTTTAAAAGGCCCTCGCGAGAATGAGCTCTTGGACGAGAATGACGAATCGCAAAATCTTGCTACTACTGGCTTACATTTTTTACGTCCGTCTGTTAAGTGATATAATGTACATTTTCTCGAGACTAATAATGTGACGATTGTGAAAAGAAAAAAAAAACTGCGTTTATCCACGTGTACGAAAGGAGATGGAGATTGCGCAATGAGAGAACAATGACATAGGATGTGGAATATAATAACAGAAACATTTTTCCTTGCCTCACTCTCATTTTTTATTCACATACTCCTTGAGACACTCGACGACGAAGTATAGGGAAGATACGCCGGACTCGAAAGAAGGCTGGGCACTTTTCGAAATAAAGACGATTATTATAAAATGATTTTGCAAAAAAACAATCTGGTAACAAAAAATCATTGCGAAAAAAAAGAGAAGAATATTTGTCGGTAATTCACGAATGAGTTTTAATTTTTCGACGATGTTAATAATTATTTTTAATACGTTCCTCTTTTTTTATGATAATATAAGATTATTGGCAATATTTCTTTACTTCGATGTATTTTAATTTAATTGTATTTGTATGCGAAAGAAAGAGAAATAATATTTATCAATAAATTCATGAACGAGTTTTCATTTTTGGGCAATGTTAATAATTATTTTTAATACGTTTCTCTTTTTTTATAATGAGATAAGATTATTGCCAATTATTTTATTATATGATTATTGACAATAATAATTTAATTATATTTACTTCGTTTTCTTTTTGGAAATAATTTTTATCGAAAATAAATAATTTCGATTACATTTTCCATAGTAAATTAAATTCTAAGTACGTTTGAAAAGTTGTCACATATCTACTAGCTTTACAAACGAGAATAAAATTCTAAAAAATAAAAAGGGAAAAACCTGATTTAATTTCTCACGCGAAAAGATCAAAACAAAAATAAAAATCAACCTCAACTTTTCTCCTACGAAACACGACGATTAAGAATGACCGATAAGATTTCCTGACCGCGAATGTCGGGCAGAATAAAATAAAAAATGAAGAAAAAGAACAAGCCAAGACTTAGGTATTTTTGGAGAGAGAGAGAGAGAGAAATAGAGAGAGAGACCAAAATTAAAAAACAAAAAAAAAGTGAAGCATTCACGTTCGAGTGAACGAGATACGCGGGCGCACGCGGGCATAGAAACAAGTTGAAAAATCTCTCGTCGTTCTCCTCAGCTGACAGTCTCTCGGGACGAGTCAAGAGAGACTGACTAAAGTATAATCAGAATCGAGCGCGAGTCCCGGGGAGAAGTCGAGTGTAATAACAGTAATTCCTCCATTCGCCGGCAATTTGGCCGTTCGCTCAAAAACTCCAAATTATAGAAGCTGCTGTCATTAGCCGAACGAACGCCTGTGCATGAGCGAGATGGACAGAGAGGCAAGAAGAAGAACGACGCGGCTATGTGCTATATACACATACACACACACACACGCACCCACACACACACACACACACACACAAACACACAAACACAAACACATATAAATATCGTAGATACGCCCTGGCTTTCTCGAACCTCTTCACGAATATTTGGAAAAATTTGTTGACGCATGTCCGAAGACTCGCGAAATGCAACGGTTCGCCACCGAAGATAAACGATTGCGATCGTGAGTTAACGATCGATTAATTATGCACTCGCTTCGATCGTGTGCAAGATTGTAATTGTTAAGCTCGAAATCGATTAAAATACGATTTTTCCGGATAAAATCGATGGTAGGAATAAAATGGACCACGGTGGATTGATTTACGATCGATCAGGATTAATTATATTCGTTCCTACGTTTGGCCAAAAAGTAATTGCGTTTTTCATACACGTATATGTATGGTAATTCATTCCTGGAAAAAACGCAATTACTTTTTGGCCAAACTGTCAATGTTGCTTTGATATTGGAATATCGACGGGGATTTTAATTTCGCCTAAAGATTCTTCTCGATAATGATGACGGTTGTTTCCCCCGTAACCTTGACCACCCCCCACCCCTATCTTTCATCCCTTTCACGATAATTCTCGCAGTCGGTGTATTTTAAAATTGCAAATACGCGAATTCGAATATCGTCGAGGGGTCGAATCATCCCTAATTAAAGGACCTCGGCCAAGTTGCACCGCTTTACGAGAAATGCTCCGAGGGACATTTTTACACTTTAGCAAACTTTTAAACGACTCGTTTCTTCCCATAAGAATTTTGACGATTCTCTAAACGCACCTTTCGCGAAATCGTTTCACGACGTCAGTCTGGTTAGTGGTGGTGGGGGATTGTGAAAAACAGAGCGTGAAAGGAAGCAAAAAAGAAAAAGAAATTCGTTGTCATTCGTTAAGAGGGTGAGACGGGGTGGTGCAGGAGAAAAGGGTACAAAATCATTGTTAGAACCGTGGCTCTTTTTTCACGAATCGCGATTCGTTCGAGTCGTAGTGTGGCGCCCGAGATAATAGTGATTTCGGGGAGCGACGCTCGCGGCCGATTTACTTTGCGTCAAAAATTTTAGGGGCACGAAACGCGAACTGGCAGGGGCAACATACGGGAATCAGTGGCTTTTTGAATCTTACGGGTTCTATCCCTTCTTTATATTTCGCGATGTGTGTGTGTCCGTGTATGTGTGTGTGTGTGGATTGCACTCTGCCGTTCCGTTAGAGATCTCCGTCGCTTCCCGACTGACCAGAGCCCTGTACATGGGGTATTCTTTGTAAATGATGTTTTTCTTATTTAGACAGTAAACGATATTTGACAAGTGTGCTAAGATCTGTGCTCGAAATTATCGAATCGAACAAATTTTGTATGTGTCTGAAACGATTGATATTTGTAAATTTTGTACACGTTTTGTAAATGTTTTATTTATTTAGTATTTGTTTTAAAATATTATTTTTTTGATTATTATTATTAAAGTGGAACGGGGAGAATTTTTTCCCAAAAATGAGTTTAAAGAGAAATAATTTCGTCATAAATTTTTCCAAAAGGCGAATATAATATTCCTATTTCTAGTTTTCAACAATGTATCGTTAAAAAATGAAAAACAATAGAAATCGTCACATTTCTCTATCTTAAAACCAGCAAATTGCGAAAAAATAAGAAAATTATTATTATATGCGTTTTAATAAAAAAAATAGTTCTTTTATAAGCATCTCGAAAAATTGATTCGGTTTTTATGAGAATTATTCGTTATTTTGTAAAATTAGCTTAATCGAGACAGAATGCCCCATATATACTAAGGTATGTCACCCCGGGCTATAATCGCATCTCTTTCTCTCGTTTCTTCCGCTCTGCGGCTCTCCGCGTGAGTCAAGAACAGAGTGAGAGGGGCGAGTTGAATTAGAAGAAGCTGATATTCTGTGTATCAGACAGAAACGAAACGATGAGTCTTTTCGACTCGCCCATTACCTTCGTTTATACCTCGGGCATAGTTTTCGTATGCGTATATATATGTATACATACACACATATATACATATATATCTCGATCTACAAGTTTCCTCGTTAAAAGTGTAAAAGCACAACTTTTCAAAAAAATAATTTGTGCAATATTGTTTTTATCGTATTGATCGAAAATCGAATATTTAGCTAATTAATTTCATTAATGAGCTAGCAATCGAAGTAGAAACAGACGAGTATTGTGTATCGAGTATTTTTGCAGCGTGTTCTAAAAAACGAGCCACGTCAGGGAATTAATAAAGGAAAAATAACGAATAAAAAGAAAACGATTTAATTATCGAAATTATTAATTATTTCCATCAACTGCTCGTAGGGGAAATTTCATTATTGAAATTGGAGTCTTTTTATCGCGTACGTGGACTTGTCGCACGATAATATTTTTAAAATAAAAATAAAAATACAACGTGAAGAAAATCATCGTTATCAAAATGATTCGAGCGACATTACCGATCTACCATGGAATACTCGAGGGTATAAAAGCTTTTACGATATTCGTCCGAAGTTTGGATTATTTTCTGTGTACTCGGATTGTAACGAGGCAGACTTGGAATTCAGATCGGCAATCTCGCGTCTCGTGCACTCGGGATAACACACGAGAGAGTTACGCCGTGGCTTTGCTTTTCCACGTCTCGGCAATCAGTCCGGTGCTCCGTCTCTGTCGACTTAGTGTATGCATCACCTGCGACGAGAAATAACGAACGAAGATACTAAGACTCTCGTGCGACGTATTTTTTTCTTGCCCTCGTTTTTACGGAATTGAGCAATTTTAAAAAGTGGAAATTAAAATATTACAAATACGAAAAAATTGTGAAAAAACACAATTTAAGGCGATCAAAAATCTATAACGAGTACAAATCTGAAATTTTTGAGAAATATTGGCAAATAAAACTGAGAATTTGCAGTCAAAAAGACAAATTCTGTATCAAAACCTTACAAAAAATTTCAATCGTGTCGTATTTGCCAATTGGAAAAACGATTACCTAAAACAAATCAAATATCGAAACTCGTGTATTTTTATATGACGGAATTTTTGTTTTACCTTAATGAGATAATTCAGCCAAAAAGGACAAATTCTATACCAAAACACCTTACAAAAAATTTCTATCCTGTCGTATTTACCAATTGGAAAAACGATTACCTAAGACCAATCAAATATCAAACCTTGTGCATTTTTATACGACTCAACTTTTGTTTTATTTTAATGCGACAATTCATCCTTTCAATGCTTCGACCTCCCCAAGCTGCGACGATAATAATCCCGGACCGTTGATACTACGATATTTTTATTACTCACGAAACAAGCGAGAAATTTTCATAATAATTTGGCAATTAAAAAAAAATCGATAAATAATTACACGTTGGTAACTATCAAAATTGACCCCGCGACGTTTATTTCCCGATACGTACGCACGAAAGTTCCATTGTATTCTGATGTACGCACTGCTATTTACCCGTGCTACGATCATCAAAGACGATCGTGACGTCACGCCTGACCGAGCTTGACTGATAACAGCCGATAGCGAGTGTACGTTTGCGCCCCACCCCGATGACCACTCTCTCGTCGTACGTCCCGAAACACGTGACAATAAACACGTCGAATCGCCTTTGCTCATTGAAACGCGGAATATCGAATGATATCGTATTCATCATTTCCTAATTCTCGATGGGAAAATCGTTCGATCGAGGAACGATTCGTTCTCGTCTTTATTTCTATTATGATAATACGATAATTATTTTGATTAGGCGAATAAACGTCGCATCGAATTCACATCGTGTTGTTAACGCGATATCGCAAGTAGACAATATTATAAATCACGAAAAATCAGTCGTGAAAAAAAATTACTAGAGGTCGAGATACTTTCATATATATTTTCTACTGTTTTAATTACACAAAATATTATTTGATTAGATAAATCGGTAGAAAGTATGAAAAATGTCAAAATTTAATTATTTTGATGATTGTCATTATCTCACATCTATGAAGATTAAATTATTTTCAAAATTACGAAAGGTCACGAACTTCGTCATCGTTTTTATTCTTATTATGAAAATACGATAATTATTTTGATTAGGGGAAAAAACGTCGTATCGAATTCACATCGTGTCGTTAACGTGATATCGCAAGTAGACAACATTTAAAATCACGTAAAATCAGTCGTGAAAAAAAGTAGATGACATGCCGAGACGTACTTTCATATATTTCCTACGGTCTTAATTAAAAAGAAATTAAATTAATTAGAAAAATCTGTAGCAAACCGGTAGAAAGTATTAAAAAATATCAAAATTTAATTATTTCGATGATTGTCATTATCTCAAGTCTATCAAGCTTAAATCATTTCCGAAATTAGTACAGATCGCGAAACTCGATTATCTTACCGTTATCCAAAAAAAAAGAAACCTCTGGTCCACATTACCGGGTCGATCGACACTGTACCGTTACTAAATTAACCGACGATCGATAAATCGTTAATAAAAATTGCAAATTGTGAAGAATCGACAGACAGGCCAGAAAGACTCGTAATCTAGATCACATTTCGTGCCAGTCTCCCATAAAAAAAAGAGACAATAGGAAAAGATTAGCGATAGTAATTAAAAAAAGAGGAAATTATTCTTCCCCTTTGCCCGTACGAAAAAGAAAAATGTTTTTATCCATACTTTGCATAAAACTCATAAATGCATTCGACGGTCGTTAAATTATAAATAGTGCGTATACCTGTCGTACATACGAATCATACATAATTAGCAAATGACCAAATGCATAAAACATTAATTATACGTATAAACTATATATTTTTTCCCATGTTGTACACAGCCGAGTGACTCGCGATATTGCGATCTTAGCGTCGCCGTACGAAACACCGCGAGACGCGCCGGGTGATCGCGATATATACGTCAGATTACCGTCTTCCCCCGTTCTATATTTAGTACAAAAATCTCGAAGATGGCGAAGAATAAAAAGAAAAGGTAAAACAGGGATCGAGAGTGATCGCGATGAATTCTCATGTGGGATGAAACAGCGGGAATAGAGATAGGGATAATGCGGCAAGAGCGAACGTTCCGGTGCGGCGCGAATCAAGCCCGCCGGGACAAGAGTCAACCGGCAACTGGTTCTCTCGATCGTTTTCATAAATATTATCGGAATCGTACGAGAACGAGCTGCCCCGATGTGGTTACCCTCTTTTCGTTCAACTGCAAATAGCAAGAACTCGTGTACCGCGCTATTAAACGTCGCGAAACGACGTTGTAACGCCGTTTCTTGGCGCGAGCCTCCGAGACCAGAAAGTACGAATTATCCGGGGCTAAGTGTAGTTACTATCTGTCCATTACCGATTTGTCGATTATCGCGATTTACGATCGATCGAAAAACTCTCAACTTTTTCTCCATATTTACCTAATGCGTATCGTCCATTTACATACACGTATGTATACGTAAGTATTAATATATACCTGAGATATATTTATACGTGTTTTCACGTACGCGACAACAAACTCGAAAGTGTTTTATAAACTTGGTCACGCTTATCGAACTCCTCGCATTCCTTATAATTATTAATTCATATCAATATCGACGCGTTAATTTAATTGCGATAAAACGATGTGTATGGAAATGTCGCGTGAAGAAATTATTCGTACGAGAAACAATGTGAAATGTATTCGATCGATGATTTCGTCACGAACAATTTCAGAGGAGAAATTCAATCGAGAAAACTTTTACTTAGATTGGCGCGTGTGTAAAGTGAAAATGTAACGAGCCGACGTACAGCCGTCGCCAGCGGCGGATTTCTTCAAACGTCGACCTAACCGCGTATTCCACGAGAAATAAATATGGAGGATCGAATGTTCTTTGTGAAATTGCATAAACGAATTATGCGTGGGACTTTTGTTCTTCCACTGATTCACGAAAGTGTTTGTTTGGAAATTATATTTCCTGGTTCACAGATGGTTTATCAGTCTTGGATAATATTTAACAAATAATCTAATGATTGATCTAACAGTTTAATTATTAGATAACCTTAGCTGATCCAAAAAATCTAAAATTATCCTTGTGCGATAATTAGTCTAATTTTTAGTGACAATCAAAATCCACGCAGAAAGAGAAAAACGATTTCTACACGAAACAAATATTTCGTTGTTCATTATCGACACAGTTCGTACAGGAATTGTTCTACCGATAGGAAGAAAAATCGAGGGGAAGAGAACGAACACCATAAGTGTCACTCGAGGAGCAGTGCGGCGTAGTTTTCCAAGCAATTGTCGAACTAAATAATCTTAGCTCGTCACTCTCTTTTCTAAAACGATGACAAATAATCATTCGTCACTTTAGCTCGATTCGAGTACAAAAAAAAACAAGACGAAGAACGAAGTGCAATGATCTCGATCGGTTCTTCTTCGATCTTCGACTCCGATCGCTCTAAAAAAATCGGGGCAGACTGTCCACGTGTCGTCCCAACGATCATTGTTTTCTGACCGATCCTATTTCGCGGCGAGACTCGTAATCAACGTTGATATTTTCACTGTAGAATTTCGTTAATCAAGGAAATCCTAAGTTACGTTGTAAAATTTATCCGAAAAGCTTCGTGTTTGACGTAAATCGTTGTTTATCGAGGAGAATCCAGAAAATTGATCGATGCGAGGAAGATCCAAACTGACCTCTTGCCGTTGCGTCTCCGTCTCTTGGTGGCGTAGACAGTGCCGAGTTGGCTCATCGCGACGGAATTGTTGGGCCCGTTAGCCGTGGATGGTGGCGGTGGCGCTGAGGTCGGTGTCATCGCGCCCGGATGATCAACAACGCCGACGCTCTGTTGTGTCGTGTGTTGTTGTTGTTGTTGTTGTCGTTGCTGCTGCGAATGACTGGCGCTGACGATCGAGGAGGACAACAAGAGACCGGAGGATGCACCAACGACGTTGCTCGCGGTGGTTAAAGGAGGTGGCGGAAGCGGTGGTTGTGGATAGCCGCATGCCGCAACGGCCGATGCGACGCTAACGTAATCCGTCGGCGTTAGGGACACGGTTGGTGGCGGCGGCCCGCAGATGCCAACCACCCCCGGACCACCCCCACCGACAACACCCCCGACCACCCCCAGCCCCGAAGCGCTCCTGTCCAGCGCGTACACCGTGCAGACCGTCGTGACAGCTCTCTCGGCGTTACCCTTGTACGACGTAAAATCTACATCATCATCCCTGTTATACGACGTTGAGCTTACCGACGACGAATTACGAGCGTACGGCTCGTCGACCGAATTCACGAATCTCGTACTCGGCGTCAGTTTCAATATTTTCCTACGTCAAATTCTTTACCGAACGTTCTTCCTTGCAAAAAACACGCTTGATTTTTGCGCCACGGATTCTCAGGGATGATTCACGATATGACCTTCGATCGACTTTGAGGTCACCTTGGACGGTGTTTCTACGATCACCGTTTTCGTAGCTTTTCTTCGGGGATTATTGCGAGATAATGCACTTGTTCCAAAGACACGCGCACCATTCGAGTCACTTCATTTGAGGAAACAAACTAAACAAAAACAATTATATGTGATGCACAAGAAAAGAGGGTTGCGATATCCAGTCAATTCACTGTCACTCCGTTACACTTATTTCGTGGTAGGTCAAACATCCGGAATTAGCGTCGGCAACGTAGTATCACTCTTCATCCACTGTTCCCTAATATCGTAAAATTCACTTTTCCACAAAAATCTCGTTTTTGTTTTAGGGTGGCTTAGACAAGGGGTGGCGTTGCTCGCACAGGGTAAGAAGGGCAAAAGTGTGAAAAACGGCACTTCGTAATTTTGGACCTTGAAGAATTTTCGGCTAGCCGGAAATTCGAATGGAATTCAATTAATCACCACCGTAAACAGAAACATGTTGCACCACAAAATGTCGATAAGGATCGGCGAATCCTGTTGTTCGTCAATATCGTCGCGTCCGTTACTGACAATTCCCGATAGTGACCGAACCGCGCCAAATTTTCTTATCTTGTATGCGTGTGTGTGCCCGTGTCAACGTGTGTGTCTGTGTGTGCGGTGTGTGTGAGAGTGAGTGTGAGTGTGTGTGTGTGTGTATGTGTTTTTTTTTTATTATCACCCGTATATCGTGAGAATCCGAGCGGCGACGCGGCGGGCGCCAAGTGTCGTCACGTGTCCGCGAAAACTGGCAGTCGAGGGTCTTCCCACTCCGGTTGGGACTCGACTCGATCGGCTCTGGCTCCCACTCCTCCGTACTCCCCGCTATACCTTGACGATTAACCCGCCAGCGACCGCCACCACCACTACCGCCATCTACCACCACCACCACCACCACCACCACTACCACCACGACCGGCAGGAGCGCCACTATCAGTAATGTGCTCGGCCAGTTCCGAGCTGCGTCAGACGAGCTATATGTCGAGTTCTAGGCAAGGGGAGTAAGAGGGGTGGAGAGGAGAGCGAGGGAGTCATGTCCGTATAGCACTTTCTCACTCACACCGCCTCCGCATCCACTTCCTCGACTCCCCACAGTCCACTCTCTCGACAGCACCAGGACTCAAGGGAGTCCTCCT
This sequence comes from Netelia fuscicornis, assembly GCA_946811545.1. Classification (NCBI taxonomy): domain Eukaryota; kingdom Metazoa; phylum Arthropoda; class Insecta; order Hymenoptera; family Ichneumonidae; genus Netelia; species Netelia fuscicornis. The sequence goes on from OX328016.1 coordinate 9,004,677, forward strand.
TCTCCCTCTCTCCTCCTTGCTGCCCCTCTTCTCTTTCCTTCACCAGGGAAGAGCTCGTCCAGCGTACGCCGGCCCTCTTTTCTCCGACCGCAGCCACCAGGATCATCCGATACAATAATAATACTCCCACTCTCGTCTCGAGACAACGAACACCCCCTCCTCCACCTTCTCCTCCTCCTTCACCTCCCTCGATTCTTCTTAGGCGAGGACCTTCCCGTAGCCACGCGACACCACAGACGCGCTTGACCAAGGCGAGCAAGGACACCCGAAAACACTTCGGGTCAGTACGTTTTCGGGTAGGACACTTCTTTCTTTCCGTACGTCACGGATCGACACATATTTCTTTGGTTCGAGAGGTGTTCCTGGATCAATTCGACGCTGAAAATGTGCTGGATAACCGAAAGCAACGTTCCGTATTAACTACCATTGGACTCGCCCCGTACACCGTGGAGAGGGTATCTTTGTACTACGGCGATGCGGACGAGGTCGCCTCGTAAATGCGGCTCGTGAACTACTGAAAGCTTCGTTCCAGGTGGAAAGGTCTGCGAGCGTCGATCGCGAGGCATATATGTATAAATATACGGGCCACAGCCCTCCTAACGTGTGCTCGTGATGCGCGTTGGACCAGGTATACGAGGTAGCTAGGCTGTTACGCACCCCCTACCCCTTGGCTGAAGCCGACGGTGTGAGTGTGAGTGTCGAGGCGGAAAGAACGTTCGAAGAATCGCGGCACTGCAGCCCTCTCCGAGGTGCATAGGGTGTAGTATGGAGGAGCGCGGGAGTGCGGTAGGCCTAGAGCGACATACTCCAGGGGATCGTCCCGATCGCGTCGCTAGGCTGGTGTGCCTATAGTGAGCAGCGCCTCCGCGACATCTGCCACTTTTCCCCCCTACTCTCGACCACCTTGCCCCCACCTTCCTCTCGGGTCTACCCCCACTCCGGCCACGGTATAGCCACGCCCAGCGCGACACCGCGGCCGCCAATGGACGAGCCAGCATGGCGCCACCCGTTGTACAGGCGCGAAGGTGGGAGAGGCGGTAGTCTCGATAGTGATCGGCGCAACTCGAGCTTACTGAGTATATGCTTCTTCTCTTTGATATTCAGGGTAAATCAGCTTCGCCCATCGCCCTCGAAATCTCCCCCGCCCCTCCCTTCTTACCGCTCCTATGTTTTTTTATGAATTATTTTCCTGGATGTCGCCTCTCGTTTCTGTCGTTGATTCTTGTCACTGGATTTCTCATAAAAGGGTTGATTTTTTAAAGGGTTGTTCCCTTTTTTCATAACTTTTGGAGATGGAATCATTTTTTATGCGACGATAATTTTTTTACATACGTTTTGTGTCTTTTAAAGTGCGTACACGTAGAGTTCCGACGGGTTTGCTAATAATGAATTTATTATTTCGTTCTAGGGGAGAGTAGTGAGGGATGATTAGGGTGAAAATGAAGTTACAGTCAGTAACGTGCCCTCCCTCAGTAATTGACAATCAATTCGACAAAATTCAGACAAGAAATTGGCCACATACATTCTCCAAGCTGCTGCGATGTTTCTACCGAGGGTAGTAAAAATCAACCCCTCGTTCGCATACGTGAACATGAGAAAATCTTCCACTTTCAGAATGTTTACGATAGCTTATTTTAAAGCTTCGTAACTCCCTCCCTCTCTCTCTCTCGTTCTCTCCCAATCGAGTTCAAAAAGGTAACTCATACCTAGGGGTAGTTTCTCCAACAGGGTGAATATCGAAGAGGTACACAGTTTGTGTATATAGATGATAAAATTTATATCCGTCCAAGCTCGCAATATCATACGAGTTTCATAGTCACGCACACGTGCCACGAGATATACGTGACAATGTCGGGAAATATGGACCACCAAGGTATTCCCTATCTGTCTATAAACCTACCCATCATCAGTCTATACACCATTTGTAGGAAAGACGTCGGGTCCATTTTACTAAGCCAGGCCATATTCAACGACTTTTATATAGGCAAGGGCTGAAAGGTCGTACCGTGTACAAGCTAGAAAGATCGAGGAGGGTTGAAAAACGATCGTATAACAATAAAATTCGATCGTTTAAACAACTATTTTTCTCGTCCCAATATAGTAACCCTCTTCGTTTCGCAACATAAGAAACTCTATCTATGCTCGCCTCTCGATTATTTCCGATCACAGTACCAATCGGCCTTTCACGTGTGCACAAATGTGTACACGATATTTTCTTTTTGGCATGGTACTAAATGCCCATCGGTGCGCACACACTCGAGTCGTCACGTTTTCTCTTATCTCTCGCTGTAGCATAGCCGAGCTTCGTGAGGGTTATCGGATCGCTCGTGTCTCCCGATATCCTCCACACCATACCATGACCCGAACTACCTACCAGCCGTATATATATTTCTTTTTATAGGAGTCTAGTGTGCTTGTCGAAGTTCATGTACCTATCTAGGGAACGAGCACTTAAGAGCAAAAGGAACGAACTCGAATAATCGCGAACATAAAAAACAATGCCCTTGTCCAAGAGCGAATAAAATTGACCAAACTAATTCGCGGAAGATTATCAATTTTGAATATTCTATTCCAGACAAATTGATCTTTTATCAAAAATTTTGTTGAAATTTTGTATCGTTTGTCAAACTTGGAACCCTTTCAAATCTTTACAGGCACAATATATCTATACGTAGATACGCAAACAGAATTCTCCGTGTGTATAGCTCGTTAATAAATATAAATTAAATATTTGTCTGTCGTAATTCATGAAACAAAAAGAAATAAAAAAAAAACATGTAGATATTCTGGTCATTAATTAGCTTGTCTTATCCCTGATCCAAGAACAAATGAAATTGACAGAATTAATTCCCGGAATATTATCAATTTTAATTATTCCATTCCAGACAAATTGATCTTTTATCAAAAATTTTGTTCAAATTTTGTATCGTTTTTCAAACTTGGAACTCTTTCAAATCTTTACAAACACAATATATCTATACGTAGATACGTAAACAGAATTTTCCGTAGGTATAGTTCGTTAATAAATATAAATTGAATATTTTTCTGTCGTAATTCATGAAACGAAAAAAAAAAACAAAAAAAAACATGCCGATATTCTCCTCATGAATTATCATGTCTTATCCCGAATCCTCTTGGATTTGTTCTTACAAATGCAATTGACCAAATTAATTCCCGGAATATTATCAATTTTAATTATTCCATTCCAGACAAATTGATCTTTTATCAAAAATTTTGTTCAAATTTTGTATCCTTTTTCAAACTTGGAACTCTTTCAAATCTTTACAGGCACAATATATTTACACGTAGATACGCAAACAGAATTATCCGTGTGTATAGTTCGTTAATAAATATAAATTGAATATTTTTCTGTCGTAATTCACGAAACAAAAAAAAGTGAAAAAAAAAACAAAACATGTAGATATTCTCGTCGTTCATTACCGTGTCTTATTTTAAGGGGGGTTATATCACGTTATACACTCTCTCGGTTTATGCCGAATTCCCAGTCGTGTTTAAAACTCATTTCACGCATGCACCGCTTTCGCGAGAGACAGAGAGAGACAGAGAGAGAGAGAGAGAGAGAGAGTCAAGTTCCGAGTGTGATGCGGCGCGGCTACCGGGCGCGCGCGTTGCATTTGCAGAGACGCACGCGAACCACTCTCTCTCTCTCTCTCTCATTCTCTCTCATCCATCTATATCCCCTGTTCTTTTCTCTCTCGTACTTTCATCAACTCGATCTTTCGCGCACTGGGTCACGCAAATTAGTACGCAAAATCGCGTGGCCTTCTCGTTTTCGGGTCTCGGATATATCTCGCGCGCGCAAACGACCGCGATCGTAACTCATTTCCACGTGACTCTCTTTCTCGTTCCGTAAAGGATGAATCGCCTTTTCTTTACATTTTTTTTATATCCTCTTTTTATATTCTTTTCCCTTCTCCTCGTCCTTTCTTTTATGAATTATTTTATAATGCCATTAATCATTTTGCCGACTCTCGATTAATCAGCTTAATGAAGACTTCATTGAGCCTGAAATGGTCTGCAATTTGCCTTTTTTTTATTGGTCAAGAAGATTTTTGCACCGTCGTTTATATTAAGTATACGTACGTTGGGTACGACTTGCATAAAAAAAATATCGTAAATTGCGAACGAACTTCCGGAGGTGAATTGTCGAAAGAAAAGCTAGCGGATCTGCGACATATATATATATAAATATATCCGTCGGGCTATTCACGTTCAACCATTTTGCACATAACAGCCAACAGTCCTAGTTAGGTTTATAACGAGATACATAATACATATATATGTATATCGATGTATACATACGTGTTCCTAGTGATATACGTATATCGCTCATTGCTCCGTTGGATAGCTCGTTATTGCTCGTTTTCTACGATCGTTCGAGTAACTGCAAATGCCGTTTGCCGAACGATCGCGGTGAAACATCCGATGTTGCGTAAAAGGACATTCCAGAGACATAAATATATATTGCCCCAGAGCAGAGACCTCGACTACGATATAGTTTCGACCACGAATATCGATTCGCGTTACGTATAAACGTAAGCTAGCTGCAGAATTCAAATTCGCACAAATATTGTAGAAAAAAAAATTTGTAAAAAGAACAATTTTAGTAAAAAAAAAAAAAAAAAAAAAAAGAATTTTAATAAAATAATTTTGTCTACGTTGGCATTTATTCATAAAATTTCACTCATAAAATCGTGATTTTGGTACGATTTTAATAATGAATTTTTTTTTATATAGAAATTTTAATAAAACTCCTTTTTTAATGGAAAAAATAGGGTTGGATTGAAAGTTTGATAATTTCTGTTTTCGAAATGAAAATAGGATTTATATATATGTATTTCTGAAGACAAACGCAGACAAGAGTTGGAATCGAAGACGAGGAGAGGCCAAGAATACGAATCTCTCAGTTGGGGAAAAGGTCAACTCGCGCCATCTAGCGGCATGAGCGCGAAGCACCGTTACTCACCGGGCGACCACGGAGCTGAAACGGGGTGAGATTACCTACGGATATCTGGAAGAAAGCGGCAACATCCCCTTCGATAGCATCGACAACCATCTTCGAATACAAATTGAAAACTTGTGTTTAATATTTTCTCAGTTACGATATTTTATGGTCAAAATAAATTGATCGAATCGACGCGAACGATGGCCAAGCGTGTTAAAATCTATCAAATTTCACGTAAAGAACTTAATATTTATCTGCAATCACCGAATCGAGCGATCGCTCGATTTATCGAATTGTTGATCAAAGGATCGAACAATAATCAATAACTAATTAAAAAATCATTATTTTTTAGATTTATTCGATTATGCTGAAAATGTGTTTTTAAATGGCTGAAATTAGCATTTTTCGAATCGATCAATCACTCGATTTATCGAATTATTGATCGAAGGATCGATCAATAATTGCGATCTCTAGAACTAACTAAAAAATCATTATTTTTTTAGATTTATTCGATTATCCAGAAAAATTTTTTTTTAAATGGGTGAAATTAGCATTTTTCGAATCGATCAATCGCTCGATTTATCGAATTATTCATCAAAGGATCGATCAATAATTGCGATCTCTAGCACTAACTAAAAAATCATTATTTTTTTTTAGATTCATCCGATTATCCTAAACAAAAATTGTTAATGTCTGAAATAAAAAATCCTCCTCCCCTTCCCAGCTGCAAACAAAATTTGATATCCTCGTTTTAAAAATTACCCAATTAAAAAAAAATCAAACATACGACTTGAAAAAATTCGACAAAAATATGATAAATCATATCGAATTAACAATTATTTCCCCCATCGACTATCTCTCTCATCGATTCGTAAGACCTTCGTATCATAACTATTTCATTCCACAATCTAATAGCCTGTATGAATAATAAAAGAAAGAAAGAAAAAAACAATAATTGGCCGAAACCGGATAAATGCAACGAGCGCACCGATTCAACAAAAGCTTAACTCGTAAATACGTATATGCATTCTATATAAGTATATAGGCAAACGAGGCTAGGTAGTTGCCGGAGGGAGAAGAGGTGGGGGTAGATCGGTATAAGCCGCATGAAAAGGGTGGAGGGGGCCGCGAGGGTAGCTCGAACAATGCAAAAATGAGACTTAATTAGATAAATCATTGTTTTGAAACGTAAAGCCACGGTGGGCAGGCAGCGCACTGCAATCAGGACCGCAACAACTAGTGCCGCAACTGCCAGATGCAACGAGACGATAGCGGAGAAGCGAATTGCGCGGGCGTCCTGTAGCTGTAGCCCGACACAAAATGTATCTTCAACTATATTTATATATATATATGTTTATATATGTGTGTGTGTGTGTGCACGTAGGTCTCACTCGCTCGGGCAGTGCTTATAATTGCGTGCTACGAATAATTACTTCGATATACAACGTGGACGTTCGCAGGGGTAGCCAACTACTACTCAGCTAGCCGCGAATAATTTTCAAGTACGTTACGTTTATATTCAGCGAGTCTCACGTGTTCGTATACATGTATAGGAATATATATGTGCAAATAGCCAACTGGAAGAGACGTTTGTGAAATATATTCGTCGTAACGGATATCGGCACCATTTCGACGAAACGACGTTTAAAATGGCTTTCCGACGTCCTGATCGAGAGTATTTTGGAACGGCGCTTTTTTTGCTTTGTTGGGGATCATATCGATTTTATCATTTATCGTTTAGAGAAAATATATGTTTTTTTTCTTATTATAATTTTGAATTTTTATTTTATTTTTGTAATTTGTTTAAATAATTTTTGTGCCAAATAATGTTTTGAAATGAAATATTATTGTTTTGTAATATTGTTTGTTATCTTCGTGGAAAAAAGCAATCGATGTTGTTGAAATATTGTCCAAGAACGATGAAAATATAGATTAAACGAGGGAATTCGTTTTATCAATTTTTCTTTTATTATAATTTTCAATTTTCAATTTTATTCGTAATTTGTGTAAATAATTTTGATTTCAAATAATGTTTTAAAATGAAATATTATTGTTTTGTAATATTATTTATTATATTTGTAGAAAAAAAACAATCAATATTGTTGAAATATTGTCCAGGAAGGAAGAAAATCTATATTAGACGAGGGAGTTCGTTTTAAAAAATATTTTTTATTGTAATTTTCAATTTTCAATTTTATTCGTAATTTGTATAAATAATTTTTATTTCAAATAATGTTTTCAAATGAAATATTATTGTTTTGTAATATTATTTATTATTTTCGTAGAAAAAACAATCGATATTGTTGAAATATTATCCAGGAAGGAAGAAAATCTATATTAAACGAGGGAATTCGTTTTATCAATTTTTCATGAAAAAAAAAAATTGTTAAATGATTTATTTTGTTTCGAACGTTGAACGTATCCGGCTCATGGTAAGTTTGAAAAAAATATGAAGGAAAGATCACAGGGATCAGAGGCACTTGGAGGCAAAACAATGTATCTCATGAATAATTCAAGAATTTAGTGCGAGTCTGCGTAGAGTAGAGAATCGATACGACTATCGATCGTAAGAATGCAAGAGATGGCGTGTAATTGACACCGACGAACGCCGACTTTATTGCCATATGACTACCACTGACAGCCATTATCCGACTCGATAATGTATTATAATAAAAAATATTTAAAAAAAAAAAAGAAAAAAAAAACAAACGTGCCTCTCGTACTCGACTCGACGTCAGTCCGGAACTACGTTGTGTGCCTTCGCCTATACTAATTTCACATTACTCTTTCATTCCTGTACGGTGTTTTTATGTTTTCGTTTGTATCATTCTTCGCTCGAACGAGTCGCGTATTTTCAATGGAACATTAAATATAGCTCTGTTTCATTTTTATTCCAGGTTTGCACATTTCTTTTAACAGCTTCGAACCGATAAAATCCTTACTTTCATATAATAAAAAACGTATAAACAAAGTAATAAATATGTCAAGATAAATAGTTGAACGTGAATTAAAAATGAAAATTATTTATTAAAAATTGTGTCGAGAAAATCGTTTTTGGTGTTCGAAAATTGGGCCTGTAACTTTTCAATGAAAAATTAAAAATAACTTCGTTTCATTTTTACTCCAGGTATGCACATTTTTTTTTAACAGCTTCGAACTGATAAAATCCTTTTTTTCATATGATAAAAAAACGTATAAACAAAATAATAAAAATGTCAAAATAAATAATTAAACGTGAATTAAAAATCAAAATTATTTATTCAAAATTGTGTCGAGAAAATCGTTTTTGGTGTTAAAAAATTGGGCCTGTAAATTTTCACTGGGATATTCACGCAATGATAGTAATGAAGAAAAAGATAAACAAAAAGATTCAACGAAGCAGAATGGACCGATGGGTTTCCGATGGTCGGAAGTTTCGATGGCCAAATGATCCGTGCGGTTCGTAAGTTGTCCCTGCGTGCAGCACGTGGCGTTTTTCCGCCCCGAGACGAGATGAATGAAAATTCGAACGACAATAGCCCAGGGCTAGATATTTACTGAAAAGTGGCTTATTGCCTTCCCCGATGACTCGAATAACGAGAATGATCCGTGGCCGAAGCATATTGTGCCTGTAACGTTGCGGCAGGTCCCCCATTCTTCGTTTCACATTGAAAACCGTTTATCGGCCCCTCGAGGGTCACCTGGTCACGGGATATTGAACCTTCGACCCTTCGATGAAAATTCCCCGTCAATCTCATTCTACAATTAAAGAAATTGCCACGATCAGAAAAAATAAATAAATACAAATAACTTTCGGACAAAAAAAAAACAAAAAAATTGCGAAATATTTTCGTAAATTACAATTAATATTTCTTTTTCTATTCAATCCCAAAAAAATAAATCCTTTTTCAAAGAACAAATTAACAGCTGGTCACGGGATATTGAACCTGCGACCCTTCGATGAAAATTCCCCGTCAATCTCATTCTGCAATTAAAGAAATTGCCACGGTCAGAAAAAAATAAATGAATACAAATAACTTTCTAAAAAAAAAACAAAAAAAATGCGAAATATTTTCTTAAATTATAATTAATATTTCCTTTTGTATCCAATACCAAAAAAATAAATCCTTTTTCAAAGAACAAATTAACAGCTCACGGGATAACACAGGTCACGGGATATTGAACCTTCGACCCTTCGATAAAAATTCCCCGTCAATCTCATTCTGCAAATAAAGAAATTGCCACGATCAGAAAAAATAAATAAATACAAATAACTTTCGAAAAAAAAAAACAAAAAAATTGCGAAACATTGTCTTAAATTATAAATAATATTCTTTTTTCCATCCAATCCCAAAAAGATAAATTCTTTTTCAAAGAAAAAATTAACAGCTGGTTACGGGATATCGAACCTTCCATCCTTCGATGATAATTCCCCGCCAATCTCATTCTATAATTAAAGAAATTGCCACGATAAAAAAAAAATAAATAAATACAAATAACTTTCGAAAAAAAAACAAAAAAATTGCGAAACATTGTCTTAAATTATAAATAATATTCTTTTTTCCATCCAATCCCAAAAAAAAACAAAAATTCCTTTTCATCGAAAAAAATTAACAGAGGGCGCTGCGTTCGATCGATCGACGGATAATATCGAAACAAGATTAACATTAATTAAAAAAAAGTTCCACAATTAATTTTTCCTCGAAATCTTCATTCATCACAAAACAATATTTATAAAAATAGCTAATAACGAAAATAGCAATATATATATACAACATATGTGAAAAAGAAAAATAAGCGGAGCGATATAAACCGTCACGCCAGTCACTCGATCATCGTTAACTCTTTTTCCTAATCCGCGACGATCTGGCAATGTGTTCTTTCTTTTTTTTTCACTTATTTTTCTTTTTCTTCGTCTTTCGACTTTCTTGCCTAATAACGAACATTATAACGTTATCACGTGTGAAGTTTGCTCGAGCAACAACGACAAGTAGCGACCACGGTATTCCAGAAAACGTTCTGTGTACTCGCCGGTATATATGAGAAGTTCAGCAATAGCTTTCCTATCTCGTTTCCGCGATCTACCTCGAATTATGTACAGTAAGAATTATGTATATACACACACATATATATAGGTATTATATTATATACATCCTCTCGGTGCTCTATGTAAATTGCATTTGTTGTATGTAGTATATCATTGCAAATTGGCAAAGCTCCGAGTTTCCGTTTTTATGTGGGGAAAAAAATACGCCCCTCCCCCACTCACTACCCCCAACCCCCCACTCCAAACGTGAATGAGAACGAGTGTTCCATCTCCCTTTGGCTCTTTCTCTTTCTCGCTGCACAATAACATCTCTTTGCGTCCATGAAAATAATAAATTTTACCATCACAACTACCCTTTAAGTTCATCAAAAAAATTGAAAATTGTAACGCGATAGGGCGAAAAAATGATAAAAATTTTTTGTAAATTGTTAAGAAAAATATTCAAACGATTCTAAAATGGATTAGGGTATTTTTATTTTCGGATTGGTTATTATCGAGGAGAAATAAAGTTCTTTACGTACTTTGTATTTAGAAAAAAAAAGATAAATTAACGTCTACGCAGAATGAAAATTGAAGGCGGAAGGTGGACTTTTTTCTTGTCAATTAAACAACACAATTAAAATAATTAACGCGATCGGGCTCTCTAATTTTTTCCGGCGATTACGAGAGAGCGTATACGTCGGAACGATGAGAAATTGCAAGAACCGGGTTATCTCGGTCTCATTCGTACCTCATTATTCGATTCCTCGATAAAAAAGAAGAAAATAAAAGCCAGAAACATTCCCGCGGAAAGAGATAAGAAAAAATATCGAAGTTGAGGAACAAAAAGGCAACGAAAAAAGGAAAAAAAGAAACGCAAAAAAGCTGAAGAATTTTGTAAAAAATAATCGAAAAATACAAGGGGGAAATGTCTGTGGTAGACAAAAAGAAGGGACCGTTGGTGAGTCGAGGCTACCATTTTGGCTGCCTTCGTAATAACACCAGAGGGAGCTCGCGTCCGCGCTCGTACAAAAAGCCCCAAGAACCGAACGAAAGAAACAGAAATACAGCGCGAAGGGAGGAGGGGGAGAGATATGTAAAAAAAATGACCGCAAATGGGCGCGTTACATTGTTATTATAATTCGAGGATGGATAAATAGAAGCCGGGGGTAAACGTGATCGTCGCAATTACGGTCTTATAATAATATCGGGGTGAGACGATGATAATCGGAGGAAAAAGAGAGCATCGTGCCTAAGAACGAGAGAGAGAGAGCGAGAGAAAACTATCGGTCGGTGGAAAAAAGATGCAGAAACCGATGCTTTCTCGGCTTCTCGAGGCCGGTGTACACAAATTATCAGAAATTATGAGATGCCGAGAGAGGAGAGGTAGCGAAGGAATTGGTAGTCTAGCCTGCGGATGATTGACAGGCGCGTCTGCCACGGCAGGACGGTCGGTGAGCTCTTTTCTTCTTTTACGATCGGTTGTGTTTCTCGGCTTTTTTTGTTTTATTTCGTCTCTTGTGTTTTCTTTTTTCTTCGAACCTTGTTCCCCTCACGGGATTCTCTTTACTCTCTCGCCCCGTGTACCTTTATTTCGACACGGAGGATCGCCACGACACGGACCGCGATTGTCCCTAATCTCAGTGGGTGATGATTCTTGAGTAATCCCACGACCTTTGCCTCTGGCGCACGTCCGGTGGCGCGACGATCGAACTCGACAACCCGACACTCGACGTTGGTGGCGCCATCGATCTCCTATTTATGAGACAAAGGACGTCTCGAAATGTCAGACGATTAGGACGTGACAATGTTTTCGCGGCAAAATTAACACTGATTTGAATTTTGCGACGGGGAGGAACGAGGTTGCTTGGGAAAGACAAATGCTTGAGAAAGAGGAAATATAATTAATTTTTCTAGACGTATTTGTTGGAAAACGTCGAGAATTTATCAAATTTTCAGCAATATTTTCGTTTTTGATATTTCAACCGTGAACAACCTTTACGAGAATAACAATTTATTATAAATAAAATTATTGTAATTAATTCGTAATTCTTCTTTAAATAAAATATAATTTTCAATTTATAAACATCGCAATTTTTGCAAAGATAATCGCTCGATTTTGCGAACCAAAAATAAGTAATCGAAAACAAAACACCCTTTTTCAAACCAAAACGCAACGCACGTTCCCCATAATTACAAAAATCTAAAAAACGATCGGAAAAGATTGAAATTTCTTCGTATAAAACGTTCGACGTTCCTACGAAAAACCAAAAAAATACTTTCGATGAAAAACAAAAAAACAAATTTATCCGACTCGACGAAACAAAATATAAAATAAATTCGCTGTTTCGTCGATTTTTCTAAAATCGTTTGTATTTGTACAATTTTGTATAGCCCTCGCGCGGTGAGATCTTCTCGAATAATTCGCGTACCGCAACCATAATGGCGGCTCTCCGGTCTTTCGTGAGTTGGCGAACGTGTCTCGGTGTGTACAGCAAAGTCGAGACACCGGCTCGAAGAGAAGATCGTCGAGAGAGCCTTCGAGTGCTCTTATTGCTGCAAACTCGAGTTCCGAAGAGCAGAGGAGGTGCTATAATGAGAAAATTGGCGTTGGTAAGCACGATCGTACGAGAGAAAGGAGGGAACACGGCATTCAAGGTCATTCGGAAAATATCAGAGGATGCACATCGAGGATACATATATATTTTTCATATAACACACACACACACACATATATACATATATATGAATCCAAGAACGAGTAAATTCCAGCGCAGTACAGAAGAGCTCTCTCACGGCCTTCTTGGCGCGCGGAGATGCGCGATTATGGCGTTCGCGTCAGTGGCGAACGTAGCGAGCTCAAAATGCCGGCCATATATATTGTTTCTTCGCAACATTTACGAAAGTGGCGTTCTGTTGATGAAAAATGTTCAAAAAATGGAAATGTCAGAAAAATTGATCCGTTTATGACGATTTTATTTCGCGATTAAATTAAAGGTCAAATAACTTTGGGCCAAAGGACTTTTTTGTGATATCGCTCTTTACAGTGGCAAATTGGAGAATAGCCAAGTTAGTTTCTGATTTTGTATCTCGTGAATAAAATTTCATCGGTTTCTTCGTTTCGACATTTTTATTCACTCGTTCTTTGGTTGACCTCTATTTTTTCCATTAATTGTCTACAAGCGTGTAATATAAAGACTCGAATATCTTGTTTACACGAATAAGCGAGAAAACAAGCGCCCTTCCTCGTGAATATTCGATTTATTTTCCAACTACGTTGTATCAATTTTACAAAAGTGGAAAAAATTCATCGATCGTTCGACGATGCTTCTCGACTTTCACCAAGGTCACTCGCCTCTTCTCAGAAATCAAGTAGTACAACGTGTACGAGTAGTAGGTTAATATCCTCGCATTAGAGAAAATCGTTCCTCTTTTCACGCAAGCTTTCGATTTGTTAAAATAATTATTTTACAAAAAAAAAGGAAAAATGGATCCTAATTTCAATGGACATACACGAAACGGACCATTTTATTTTCCAAATAATCGATACTCGATAGTTCTCCAAAATTCAAGGACTTTCTCCAACCCCGGAACTAAATTGATTAATTTAATTAAAATTTTGAATAATCAAATATTCCCAATATATTATAAACGCTCTTAATCCGTGACTATTTTTCAAGAGTACCACTGACTCACATTCCCCAAAATATTGTCACGTACTAGCGATCACTTGAACAAAAAAAAAAACCCAAAGAATAATAATAAAGAAACTCAAAATAAACGGTCGAGCCGATGTATAATTTCATCCGAGGCAACGATCATTCCGAGGGCCTTCTTTATATTCAGCTTTCATTATATCGGGTAAAAGGGACTTGAAGAAATTCGGCAAATTGCCGGAAAGGAGCGAGAGAGAAAGCTAGCGAGAGGAAGAGAGAGAGAGAGAGAGAGAGAGAAAAGGATGAGATTTCCTGTCTGCCTCGTGTATAATACCGTCAAAAGAGAGCGATCTCATCGATAGTCGGTCTCTCGAAGATGCTAATGTTATAATAGAAGAGAACTAAGAGAAACAAAAAAAAAATATGAAACAGAAAAATGCGAGAGATCTTCGGTCTCTCGATAATCTCGCCGGTAGTTATTTCCCTGTCAAACCGAGATCATCTCTCTGGACTCTGTCTCTATCCCTGTCTCTAGTCGGTTCCCGAGGGGTTTGCTCTTCCTCGTATCTCGGCATGGGACGAGTCTTCTCGCTTCTCTCGTCGTCATCGTCGTCGTCGTCGTCGTTGTCGTCGTCTTCGTCGTCGAGCCTTTTCTCCGCCGGAAAGAACGCCCCGAGGCGATTCGTCGCGGGACCTCGCTCTCTCTCTCGCTCTCTTCGACATCGTCTCGCGTGTGTTTGACGTTTTATTGAAGATTCTCGTATAAGGGAATGTATATATGTGTCTATGCGTGTCTGTGTGTTTGTGTGTGTGTAGAGAAACGTTGTAGCGACCGCAACAAAATCCAAGACCGTTGGGCTATAGCGATGACGATTACGTGGAAGGAAGGGAAACAGGGACGATAATATAAAGCTGTATAACGGCGTCTTTCCCTTCGCACTGAGAAAGAACATCACCCCTCTCGTTTTATATCATCCAATTGGGCTGTTAAAGAATTAAACTTGGCGATCGCGGCCATGGCCGCCCGGTCGTCGGCGTCGCTCTCCTCGTTTCCTCGCGGCTTTCTTCAACCTCGCTCTCGGAATCGTTACCATCGAGATGAAACCGACTATTGTTCGAAGTTGCGAGAATAAATGTTTGCGTTCTTTTCTTTTACACAAATTCGCAAACTCCTTGGGGCGAAAGAAGCAAATAAAAAAATTACGGGGGTGGTTATAGTTTGCATTTGTTTCTGCGAGAAAGAATTTTCCGGATTGTTAGTTTCGAGATAAAATCGAATATCGTTCGATCGGATCGAAAAAAAGATGTTGACACATTTTTACAAAAATTCATGATCGCACGGGGGTGAAAATATTATTGCCTGATGTATTTTTCAGTCATTATTGACTCGAAAAAATGTCAAAAACAGTTTGGTAATAAAATCTAAAAATAAAACAAATTCTTTAAAATATTTGATCAATTTCCATCTCAAAACAAAAACTAAATCTCCTCCCGTCGAATGGAACTCTTATTCCTCGATAATTCGAATTAACGCAATGATCGCAATTCACATCCCCCCTTCCCTAAAACATTTCCCAACTCAGCTCCATTCTCGCAGCCTCAACGAGCCTCGATCTCACAGCCCAATCTTTCCATTGCGCAATTTCGTACGTCGGAGCTTATTTTCGTCTTTCTCTTTACAATGCTTACGTGAAGAGGGCGGAGAGAAAAGACTCGTCTCGGTAACAATACGAGAATGCCCTGCGCATTTCCCAGCGACAGAAAAGTCGGAGTGACGCAATAATGTACAAGAGGCTCGACCCTCCTCGCGGCCTTCGACCCGTTCGTGGCTATCTCTGACTCTTCGTGCGTTCGCCATTATATACGCGTATGGGAACAAAAAATGCGTGAACGCGCGCTTTATTCCCTCTCGCACTGCGTCTCTCCGTGAATTTCTCGACTTTATGACACTCCTCTTATTGTACAAATATCCACATTTATATATATATATATATACACTCTAACAAAAAGTGTCCTCATATATAATAATAATAATATTTATATATGTATATAATAGGTATATAATATACTATTATTATTATTGTTATTATATTATATTATATTATATTATATTATATTATATTATATTATATTATATAAATTATATTATATTATATTATATTATATTATATTATATTATATTATATTATATTATATTATATTATATTATATTATATTATATTATATTATATTATACTAGCGGTACCCGGCTTGCGTTGCAACGCCGTTTTGGTGTCATAATTTATTTGACACACAATATTTTTTGTTTTTTGTCCATATGCGGAGTATAGACTTTCCAAATGTAAATAATAAATGGACATTGCAAATGCGAGTCGCACTGGAAACTGCCAACGTTTGAAATCGAATGGCATATATTTTGATACCATTAGGATATGTGGCAACAGCACATCTTCTCCTTTAAATTATCCATTTTTAATTGTAATCTCATTCGGATTGTTCATCACATTTTTCCCGAAAACCACAGTACCGTTGCAAAGTCGTGGTGGATTGATGTTTCAACGATTCGATAAAAGAATGAGGTACTCTCATTTTTAATGTTACAACGTGCGGCGGTATCCTGGCAAATTAAGAGAATTCAAGAATTTAGTTACATATTAACAACTTGTTCTTGATTAATAAAAGCAGCAATCGAAATGTACATTTCAGCTTCTCATGGTATTCTCTTTTGAATCGTGAAATTACATACTTGACATTGGTGTTTTTGCTGCTAATATAGCACGTTCCCTTAACCACATATTTTTTTTGTAGTTATGTGCAATATTTTCAAAAACTTTGTTAATTAATTCGCCTGTTATTGCTGTTATTTTAAGAAACTTTGTACGTCGTCGTACGTACTCCAACTGTTTCCTGTCTTGCTTTCTCGTTGCTCGTCCATTTCTGAAGCTCGTAATGTATTTTTCATTTGTGACTGACGGGTATATCTTCCAATCGTTTTCCGATTTAATGTCACGATTAAGTAAATTTATCTGGTCAGCGAATTAAAAAACATATATTGATTAAAAAATCAGAATATAGTTATCAGTATCTATAAAGTCGTGTTCTTCAAATTTGAAGTCTCGAGGATACCTTGTTCGCGAGACATAAATAAAAACATATTTTTCCTAAATTAACACGTACCTTTATGGGTTTCAGTGGTTTTTCCGTCTACGAACATTAAATTCACAACCATTGACAAACAGTTTTCGACCAAAATTGCAGAATTAATAAAACAATATCTAAGGAACATTTGTAGAGCTTCATAAAATCGATTAAGTACTCATGAGATTCATAGTAAATTAATTTGTCTCGAATAATAGTAATTTTGGCGAGGTTAAGCATTCGCCGCACCGTCAAAGATGCTGAATTGACTACGCTTGTCACACAAATTTTTGTTTTGACTTACTTGATACCAGATAAACTTCCTTAATTTGACATTTGCTGTCAAATGAATTATGCAATCGATATGTGTAATATCGAGTCGATCGAGTCGTTAAAACAAAAGCGTGTCTTTTATATCGCATGTCATTTTGGTAGCATACTTTGACAGCTGTCAAATAATCTCTATATATAGATATACATAAATGTTAATGTTGTTTTGCCTCGTACGCGTTTATTTTGGCAATTAAAATTATTCTACTAACGCAGAAACCTTCTCGGGAGTGCGGACTACAATTCACCAAATTTTCATCGCAATCGGACGAATGGTATAGGAGATTACTCGTGACACACAGACAAACAAACATTCTTCCATTTTTATATATAAGATTATATTATATTATATTATATTATATTATATTATATTATATTATATTATATTATATTATATTATATTATATTATATTATATTATATTATATTATATTATATTACATTATATTATATTATATTATATTATATTATATTATATTATATTATATTATATAAATTATATTATATTATATTATATTATATTATATTATATTATATTATATTATATTATATTATATTATATTATATTATATTATATTATATTATATTATATTATATTATATTATATTATATTATATTATATTATATTATATTATATTATATTATATTATATTATATTATATTATATTATATTATATTATATTATATTATATTATATTATATTATATTATATTATATTATATTATATTATATTATATTATATTATATTACATTATATTATATTTTATTATATCATATATTTTATTTTATTATATTTTATTATATATATATTTCTTTTATTATTTTATAATATATTATTACTATTATATATATATTGTGACGAATATTATATATTATATATATATATATTATGACACTTGGATTATGACAATACGTACCTATGTATATATATATATATACGTATATAAAAGGCGAGCCACGTGCACTCGCGCAGTAAAGCTTACTATTAACCTGTGTTATAATCGTACGTTCTCGCGGCCTTCCTTTAATAGCCAAGAAATAACGTCGCAACGGTTAATGAGTGATGTCACTGGTGTCACGGTGCCCTAGTTCTCAAACGATTAAGGAATAATATACCGATAATGGCATCTTACGCGTGTTTGATAACCCGCGCATGCCTCGTTCCCTGCGAGCTTACGGTAACTCTCGACTGGATTATCCAACAGTCGTAACGCGAATCCTCCATCTTTTCAGATTCGTTGCGAATCGAGCAACGAAGAAAAATCGTCCTGGACAAATTTGCATCGATCGATTATCGAAAAAAATTAATAAATAAAAATGAAATTACGGTGAAACAAACCAAAAAGAAAGTGGGACAAATAAACGCACCCAACCGTTTTTACTTCTTTTAAAAATGTTCCTCGCGAATCGAACAACGAAAAAAAATCGTTCCGGACAAATTTACATCGACCAATTATCGAAAAAAATTAATAAATAAAAATGAAATTACGGTGAAACAAAACAAAAAAAACTGGGAGAAATAAACGCACCCAACCGTTTTAAATTGTTTTAAAAACATTCCTCGCCAATCAAACAACGAAAAAAAATCGTTTCGGACAAATTTACATCGACCAATTATCGAAAAAATAAATAAATAAAAATGAAATTAGATTGAAACGAAACAAAAACAAAACTGGGAAGACTAAATATACCCAATGGTTTTTAAATAAATGCAAACAACCCTTTCGGTTAGAGATGACTCACGTTCGCCGTTTTCCACGCCGCCATCTTTTCTAAGCCATCGAACGAAGATCCGTCGGACTTGATGAATAAAAGATCTGGCAACGAACGAAGGAACTCTTCGGCTCGTATCTTCTTGGTTTACGGACACATATGTATGCATATATTCTATATTATATGCTCGGAGCTTTTCTTTTTTTCTATTTTGTTTTTCTCCCTTTCCTCTTTTTCGCATATTACGTTCGGATGAATATTATATTCTCTCACGATGGTGGTGTATATGATGATGATAGCGCGGTGAAGCTCAGTAGCTTATTATTATTATATATATATACACATATGTATATATATAGAAACATAGCCATGTAAATATAACTAGGGTGAGCGTGCTAGGATCACGCCATAGTCCAAGGAATTTTGTTTATCCCTCCTCCATCACGTTTTTCGTTTATTCTCCTATTTATACTAGAAAATAGATACAGAAGGAAGATAGAAAGAGAATGAGGGAGAATGAGAGAGGGAAAGAGGGTGGGTGAAAAAGGGGCAGGAAGGGAAGAAGGGAGGGAGGAAGAGCGAGGCCGAGAGATGGTGGCTCCTGCGGCCATAATCACAGCGATTGCTTCCAGTAGCAAGAAGAGGTCCTTGAACGTCGAGCATCGACGTCTGAGAGATGGATAGAGTGAAAAACGAAGAGGGAAACCGAGATGAAGAGAGAGAAAGAGAGAAAGAGAGACGGACCGAGAGAAAGAAAGAAGTTAATAATTACGTTTAGAAATCGTTCTCTCCCTGGTCCCTTTTCCCTTCGGCATCAACCCTGTGTGTATCTGTGTCCCGAAGCCAAATTATCTCCACACGCGAACGCGGATATAGAACAGAAGCGAGGGACGAAATAAAAGAAGAAGAAAAAACAAAGAATCAAAATTAAAAGAACAAAAATGAAAAAGAAACGGTCAGAAGAGCGTCGGAAGCTCGAGATACGTCAAAATTGCCTCCCGTGGTTTAACGTTGAGGACGAAGTAAAAGAGAGAGAGAGTGAGAGAGAGAGAGAGAGAGAGAGAGAGAGAGAGAGAGACGGAGAGGCAGAGAAAAAGAGAGAGAGGAGAATTTTGTTGCAGGACAATTTGATATATTCGAGGGACGCAGGTACAGGGCACCTTCGAAAAAATTTTCCCGCGCGACCGGTACCAAGATGGCGGCCGAAGGTTCCGCGAGAGTCGAGGTTTCGTTCTATCCCCACCCTCCCTCTAACCCTCCTCCCCCCTCCCCGCCCTTCTCGCCGTCCACATAGAACCGAGGGAACGGCGCCTTCGGTGGCTCAACACGGATGGGGATAATTGCGCTGGCAATACGCGAGGCTCCTCCCCCATTTGGTAGCAGGCAGTAGTAATCCTATATACACACACGCATACACATATATATCTATATATATATACACGCAATATACGGTATATAATGTATATAGAAATATGCCAGAGGCGCGAGAACGAACCAAGTGGAGCGACAACGGTAGCGAAGAATGAGAAGAGGGAGAGAAACGCCGCGGGACACGTCGTGTGACTAATCATTTCGGTTGGCGAACATGAGAGACATGCTCAATGCGCGTGCGAGGTGTGAACGTAATTCGAGCCAGTTGGAGGAACGAACGAATGCGACTAGAAGAACGAAGGAAACTTCAACGACGACCACGACGACGATGGTGATGATCAGACGAGCGAGACGCGACTCACGACGACATATAAAACGCGCGATAACGCGGGAAACCTCCGCTGTGTAATATCACCAACCGCGTCACGCGCACTCATCGCTCTTGCCTCCGCCTACTATAAGTACACCCGCGTGGCTTCAAACTCCTGTATTATGTGGATGAATATATACGTCGCACGATTGTTGCCATTGCGATGGACTAGTATGAGCATACCTATGTATATCGCAATGGCAACAATCGTGCGATTAAGACGATGGGGAATGAAGTAGGTTGTATCGATTCTGTACGTACTCGAGGGTACATATAGTAATTTAATAAACGTATTTGCGAAAGAGAATGTAGAGACATTGTATGGAGAGATTGGTAATGTGTATAGAGAGACGGACAAACGGAGACGGAAGTTACAACGTAGAGAAAGTAGGAAGGGAGACGAGTCGATTCGAGTATAAAAGGAAATTCTTGTGGCTGATAGGAAAAGGTAGTTCGATTATGGAAGTGGAAAGAGGTGATACGAGTTCAGGAAGTGGAAAAAGTACTTCTAGCTTGTAAGTAGAAAAAAGTGGATGTACCTTGTAAGTAGAAAAAGTAGCGTCGAGCAAAGGCGATTTAAGTAGAAAAGGAAATTCTCGTGTCTGATTAGGAAGGGTAGTTCGATTCTGGAAGTGGAAAGAGGTGGTACGAGTTTAGGAAGTGGAAAAGGTACTTCTAAGTTGTAAGTAGAAAAAGGTGGATGTAGCTTGTAAGTAGAAAAAGCAGCGTTGAGCAAAGCTGATTTAAGTAGAAAAGAAAATGCTCGTGTCTGATTAGGAAGGGTAGTGCGATTATGGAAGTAGAAAGAGGAGATACAAGTTTAGCAAGTGGAAAAGGTACTTGGAGCTTGTAAGTAGAAAAAGGTGGATGTAGTTTGAAAGTAGAAAAAGCAGCGTCGAGCAAAGGCGATTTAAGTAGAAAAGGAAATTTTCGTGTCTGATTAGAAAGGGTAGTTCGATTGTGGAAGTGGAAAGAGGTGATACGAGTTTAGGAAGTGGAAAAGGTACTTCTAAGTTGTAAGTAGGAAAAGGTGGATGTAGCTTGTAAGTAGAAAAAGCAGCGTCGAGGGTGTAAGTAGAAAAAGTCGAGTCGAGTGTGTGTAAGTCGATAAGAAACTGCGAGGCATTCGGTACAACGTGGTTTAAGTAGAAAAAGCCAATTTATAACGATCGGATATTGGTAATTTTCTGTTTAAGCAGTTTTTCTTACGTTTAAGTAGAAATAAACACTTTTCCCTTAAAATACGTCAAATAAGAAAAAATCAGTTTTTAATCCGAATCGCAAGATTGAGGAATCCGTCTGTCCATTAAAGACGTTTTCCACTATTAAATAAAAATAACGAATTTGCGGTTCAAATGCTAGAAGTGAAAATACTTCAAATAAGAATAAATAAATTTCTTATCCGAATTGCAAGATTGACGAATCCGTCTGTTCATTAATTACCTTTTCCACTATGAAACAAAAATAACCATTTTGTGCCTAAAATGTTAGAAGCAAAAATATGTCAAATACGAAAAACTAAATTTCTTACCCGACCTGCGAGAGTGGCGCATCCGTCTGTCCATTAAAGACCTTTTTCACTATTAAATAAAAATACTTTGTGCCTAAAATTTTAGAAGCAAAAATATGTCAAACAAAACAAAATAAATTTTTTATCTTAATATTTTATAATTATTTGTAAACAAAAATAACTACTTTGTGCCTAAAGTGTTAGAAGCAAAAATATGTCAAATAAAAAGAAAACGAAATTTTGTATCCGAATTGCGAGATTGACGAATCCGTCTGTCCATTAATGACCTTTTCCACTATTAAACAAAAATAACCACTTTACCCTTAAATATATCGTCTGCAAACGTCACGATCAAGATTTCAATCCTACTAACAATAAAACAAGTTCTAAACCGGAAATAAAATGTCATTTCCTCCTCCACCCCTTATACCAACCTACGTTTCACCCTAGATCTCGAAACGCGTTGTTACTCTACGTTATTACTCCTTTATCCGCGATATATCGCGAATTTCCATAAAACCATCCGTATACACATCGACCATAAATAATAACGTATTAGACTGCACCGACGTACGCTTTAGCGACGAAGATAAATACGGGTGGACGACAGTGGCATACTTAACTACGAACCAATGTTTATTTTGTATCTTTCTATTTTTTTGCTCGATTCTTTTTCGTGACTGGCGATTCGCCTCGCTATTATATTATCGGTATATGGGCATGGGTACTCGCACAACACGGTTCTCTTCGCCACGGTGCAATTACATAGTGTGACGTTTCGGTTTTGTAGATATATCTATCGATATTAATATTACGCTTTACACACTCTCTCTCTCTCTCACTCTCTCTCCCTCTCTCTCTCTCGGTGACACGAAATACACCGATCGAGCTTATAAAAGCGACGAACTATGCTGACCGTGCAATACGAATCTAACATACATATATATAAAAATTTATATACGTAACGGCGTAACCGCAACAGCGTGGCCTCAGCGATGCGTTTCGATGATATCGCCAAACATTTCCCGTCCCTATAACACATGATACCGATATCGAGCGGTTCAAAGTCAGAAGGTCGTATTTAACACATTAATACAATCCGGGAGTCGACTTTTTGTATTTTCAAGCGACGATATAGCGTGCAAGCTCTATTCGTACCGCATACCGAATGCCGGTTAAACAATGATAATAGTTATAAAATAAACAGAATGAGCGAGAGAAAAAAAGATACGTTTATGTTTGTATGAGTACGTGTGTGTGTAGGACGCTTGGAAAATATGTAATCGAGTGGAGATCTCAATTTTCATACATGAAACTTGCATATGATTCGTATCTGCTCGTAAGTCTTGGGCAGAACATTTTTCTCCCCCCCCCCCCCCCCTCACTCCCGCCACCCTCCTTCTCCTCCTCTCACCCAATTCACCTCTTTTTTTTGCAAATCTTTCATCACCGAGCGTTTTCGCAATTTTTTACAACGCGAACTTATGAATATTTATCAATGGAAAGTTTCCACGATAACTGATTAACGATTGCGATCTCGCAACTTTACACGGCGCCGCTCAAAGCCCCAACTGAAAAATGTGCATAATGATTGTTGAATGAATAAACAAATGAATGAAAAATTATGAATTTCTTTTGTTTTTTTACGTTACGAGTAATTTTGTCGAATTAATTTGAAATTCGAAAAGCGATATGTGAGATTAGATTTTGATAATTTCCGATGGACGGAACGACGACTCGTAATTTTGTGAATTAATTAATTAACGATCGAATTATCGAAATATCGAATTATCGAAAATCGAAATATCGTTCAATTCGTGTTTTTTTTTATCAAAGACAAAATTTTGATTGAATCGAAATTCGACCTGTTAGTTTTTTTCTTCTCGTTCCCTACATTATTTACGATTTTGCTAATTTATTTCGTGATGGAAAAAGAAAAATTGATTCACGTCGTATCCGAAACCGAGACGTAAAATTAGATTTTGATAATTTCATGAATTAATTAATTGACGATCGAATTAAATCGAAATATCGTTCGATCTGTGATTTTTTTATCAAAGACAAAATTTTGATTGAATCGAAATTCTACCTGCTCCTTTTTGTTCTCGTTCCCTACGTTATTCACGTTTTTTCCAATTTATTTCACGATGGAAAAGGAAAAATTGGTACGAGTCGTATCGATCGAACGCAAAACGGGAAGTGACGAAAACTAATGCAAGCTTACCTTTCCCATGCGTCCGTGGCAAAGGCAACGTTTACTAATGCCTTGGTCCAACCCTCTCGCGATATCGCGAGAGGAAATTTTCCCAAGCGCGTGACTTTTGCACAAAAT